>SJYO01004576.1:37264943-37275750 GCA_006410555.1 Capra ibex
ACCACCTAAGTACAGTTACATACGATTTTGGTTATGTTATAACATTTCATTAATCGGAGGTTAATTTTATTTATTTAAATATAATTTTTTATTTTTATTTATTTATTTTTTAACACTATTTCGTGTGTATGGTCTTTTTTTATGGAATTCTTTGTACTTTTAATTTTATGTTGTATTATTTTAGATACTCTCCGTCGGTTTCGTAAAGATTCACCTTTAAAATGTCCGGATGTAGTTCTTTCTTCTTTTTAGAATTTATTCTCTAGATCATAATGAGGTTTCCCTTGATCTTGTTATAGTTTCGGGTCTCTATTATCTTTCTTCCACTATCATTTCTAGTCTTACATTTATTCACTCTACCTCTGATATTTCTGTTATCTTTTGTAGTTACTTTGATTCCAATCAAGAAACTTTATAGTTGTTTTAACTGTTTGGAAATAAATCGATCCGAGTGATTCTTTTTTTCTCTCTCCCACCATTTATTTTAGTCTTTACCTTCTCCTCTTTAATGTTGACCATGATTCCTTTGTATTTCATCATTTTCTCTGATGATATTTATTAATATGTGGTTGTTTAATCTGTTGGATCTGCTTTATCTATTTAAGGATCTTTATTTCTTAGAAGATTCTGACTTAGTACTTCTTTAACTTTTAGTAAAAAGTCATTAGTAAGTCATTAGTAGATCATTCTCTAACTCAGTCGAGGACCGTTTGTTTCGGGTCCTGGTCTTCTGAAGTCACCGTTTAGGATGTTTTGTTTTAAACTATTGATAAGACGAGTTTTAAAAGGTTTTTGAACTTCTCTGTACTTACGAACGTTTGTATAAAACGTTCTAGTCGTAATGTGGTTGTGACTTTGGTCTGTCCCTGTGTCGTTTTTTCTCTTTGATGCCCGATTAGAGTGACTATTTGTATTTATTTTTAAGTTGTTTTATAATTGTTTGGTTTAAGTTGTTATATAATTTTTCTAGTATGTGGTACTAGTTCACTCCGAATAGGGTATTTACGTTCCTACCAAATTAATGACGTTTAGTTAGTTACACTATCTTGTGTAATTATTTTACTTTCTATTTTTAGTTTAATATCTCCGTCCTTTTTGTAAACTATTTTAAGTTGTAAGTAAAAACTACTTTCGGGAGTTGTTTCTTCTATATCTACCTTGTATGTAGTCGTATTATATTCACTATATATTGTTCGGGTATCGATTGTAGTATGTGTTTTTCGACTTTTAAAGAAGTAATTCTTCGTTCTGTTCCTTCGGGTGAGAGTAGTGAAAATAAGTTGTTTCATAACCTTGTGAAACAGTGTCTTTAGTATGATTTCTTTTTTTTTTCCTGAGATTTAACCTTTCCTTCTTCATTTTGAAGTAGTTCCTACTAAACAATGAGATGTCTTTTGGGATTACTGATGTAAAATTTTTTTAGAATCTTGACGATTAAGTCATTTCAACGTTGTATGTTTTAGTTATATGTTTATAACCAACACAAAAAATAAATATAAACGTGGTTTTATTATTTTATGAATCTTATTTAAATTGGTTCTTTCAATTTATAGACATGTGACTCATAGTATTCTATGACTATTTTCTTTAACTCGTTCTGTGTCTATTTATCTTTCTACGTAAAACAAGTGTTTAAAACTATTAATTTAATATTTGTATGGGTATAATGAGTTTCATTGAATGTCTAAGTTATATTAAAGATAGTTTCAAAGTTATTGTAAAAAGTGTCTTGAACTTGTTATTAGGACTTTAAAATACCTGGGGTTTTTCTAGGGGTTTTCGGGTTCGTTAAAAGTCTTTCTTATTCCAACTTTCGTAGTATTGGAGTCTAAAGTTTGATAATGTTTCGATATCGTTAGGTTTATCATACCATACATGTAATTTTAGTCTGTATATTCAATTACCTTGTCTTATCTCTCGGGTCTTTATTTAGGTGTATATATAAAGGTTAATTGATTGTTGTTTCCTCCGTTCTTATGTATTACCCTATTCATATCAGGAAATTATTTACCAACCATTTTGACCTGTCAAATTTATGTATTCTTATTTGGAACTAGTGGTAGAATGTGGTATATGTTTAATTGAGTTTTACCTATTTTCTGAACTTACATACTACNGGTGTATATATAAAGGTTAATTGATTGTTGTTTCCTCCGTTCTTATGTATTACCCTATTCATATCAGGAAATTATTTACCAACCATTTTGACCTGTCAAATTTATGTATTCTTATTTGGAACTAGTGGTAGAATGTGGTATATGTTTAATTGAGTTTTACCTATTTTATGAACTTACATACTACTCTTTAGTATTGTATCCGTCATTCGAGGAACTTTAACGTGAAACAATATATATATATATGTACATAATATGTATATAAATATATATCATAAACCTAAACTTTGGTTAACGTTTCCGTTGTTTTTGTTTTTATTTGTTTACCCTGATTTATTTTGATTTCTCAAGAAGTGTCACTCCTTTAGAAATTTTTTTAGAATTTTCGTTTTCTTTTCCGTCGGATGACTTACCCTCTTATATAAACGGTTGGTATATAGACTATTTCCCAATTATGGGTTTTATATATTTTTTTGAATATGTTGAATTATTGTCTTTTTTCCATAGTCTAACTTTGTACCCGTTCTCTAGACTTGTGTAAAACAAGTTTCTTCTATATATGTACCGGTTGTTCGTGTACTTTTCTACGAGTGGTAGTGATTAATAGTCCCTTGACGTTTAGTTATGGTGTCACTCTATAGTGGAATATGACGGTCTTACCAATAATAGATTTCTTGTTCTCTGTTGTTCACAACTGTTTCTACACCTCCTTTCCTTTGGTGGTACTTGACGACTACCCTTACGACTTACACGTCGGTGAAACCTTTTGTAATACCTCCGAGGAGTTTCTTAATTTTTACCTTGATGACATACTAGATCGTAAAAGTAAAGTCTCATATATACTTCTCTTTTATTTTTGTGTTTAAACTTTCTATATACATAGATATACAAGTGATATCGAAAGTAAGGTTATCCTTTGTTGGATGTACGGTGGTTAACTACTTACCTATTTCTATACCATATTTGTTTCGTACTGAGTCGGTAATTTTTTTTTTTTTTCCAAACAGTAAGTACTGTTGTTCTCACCTGGAACTCACATAATAAGATTTATTTATTTAGTCTGTCTCTCTCTGTTTATACATACTAAAATGAATATACACCTTAGATTTTTTGTTTTGTTTGTATATTTACTTGAGTATATGTCTATCTAACCACCAACGGTCTCTTCTTCCCACTTCAATTCTCCATCTACTGTAACCACTTTTATTAGTTATCCATGTTTAAAGTCAATATTTTATTTACAATACCTCTATTTGTCTTACCACTGATATTAGTTATTATACCATGACGTATAAACTTTCGAGAAGAGTGATACCCTTTTTTATACATAGAAATGTGCTACTGTTTACTATTAATCTGAACCACCACACTAGTAAAGAGGTACATATGTTTATACTTCAGTAATACAACATGTGGACATTGATTACCTAATGACATACAGTTAATTATGGAGTTAAAATTTTTGTCTACTTTTTTTTCTCTGTTTTTTTACAACCACTAGAACGTATGATCTAAACATCGGGGTAAGTATTTATCAGTCGATTATACACCATCCATATATAATAAGATATAAGTAACCTTCCTGACCACAACTTCGACTTTGAGTTATGAGACCGGTGGATTACTCTTCTCGGTTGAGTCACCTGTAGTCAAACTCGTTTTGTAGTAACTGAGATACCTGTACTCACTCGTTTGAGGTCGTCTATCACATTGGTCCTTCGGACCGTACGACGTAAGGAACCCCAGTGTTTCAGCCTGTACTAACTCACCGACTTGTTGTTATATGATACAGTCCGTGTTTAAAATGTATCTTAAATTAAAAATATTAAAACACTTTAATTATAGTATCATTGGAGTTAACTGTCTAACCCTTTGATTGTGTATCTTATCCAGTACGGTCTTTGAATGGGTTAGTTTAAAGTCCTAATTTGACTCATTTAGACTGACATCTAAAGTAAAATATTTAGTGTTCAATAGATATCAGAACTAAATAGAAAATCTAAGGTGTACATTCATACTGTCTCCTTTTGTTGTTGTTTTTTTTTGTGAAGTAACTTAGAATGGAGAGGGATTGACAGATAAGAAGAATTCCATTACCCGAATCTTTTATTGCTATAAATTACGTTACTACCCGAAGGGACCACCGAGTCTCCCATTTCATAGACGGATGTTACACCCTCTGGCCCAAGCTAGGGACCCAGTCCTTCTAGGGGACCTCTTCCTTTACCGTTAGGTGAGGTCATGAGAACGGACCTTTTAGGTTACCTGACTCTTCGGACCATCCGATGACAGGTATCCTAGCGTCTCAGGCTATGCTGAAGTGAAAGTGAAAGTTACGTTACTAACCGTCTGAATAAGTGACTACGAAAGTGTACCATACCACGAGAGATACAAGGATCTTAGAAGATCAAAGGAGGTAGAGTCTATTGTAGATAAGGACAATGAAAGACAAAGGTAGGAGACGGAAGTGTAAAGATGTAAAGACTTTAACATAAGTAAGTCAGGTTGACTCTTAGGTTTGTGACATTTTCACAAGGGGCTTTAGTGGGAGTCAGACTCTAAGTTATACGTTTGAACGTCTTTAGTCTTTTTGATAATATAAGCACTAATATCAAAGAATCTTGCTTTCCCATGACTAATTTTATTCGGGTTCTTTTACCGTGTATCATATCCCGAAGGGACCACCAAGTCTCCAATTACGCAGACGGACGTTACGCCCTCTGGACGCAAGGTAAGGACCCAGCCCTTCCAGGGGACCTTTTCTTTTACCGATCTTTGAGGTTATAAGAACGGACCTCTTAGGGTACCTCGGACCACCCGATGTCAGTCTCCAGCGTTTCTCAGCCTGTGCAGACTCACTGAAGTGAAAGTGAAAATATCCCAGGTCCTATTCTTTTTATAAACAAAGATAAATGAGAGAGGGTCACCTAAGTATATCTATCGTGGTATAAGAGAGTCGCCACTACGACTGTCGTATGACAGTACTCGTATATTATAAAGGTCCCGTATATTATAAGGGTTGGTCTCTTCAAATGGTTTAGAACCACAGGTCACCCTGATCAGTAAATCCGTACATCACGAGTACCCCAACTAGATAAATGAGTTAACGGTCGGAGAGGACTCCAGTTTGATTGTGACACACCGAGTTCTGGAAGTGGTATTTGGTGTTAAAATCGCATTTCGACCAATTGTCAGACCGTATTGAGTTTAAGGGTCTATTTGTTGTCGAGAATCGTCCGTCCTATAGGGTCCCTAAATTGTCAATAGAGGATCTCCAATCAGTTCCCGGTTTGGGAAGAAACCTTACACGTTTTAAGATTGTTGGGTTCTGACGACTCAATCAGGAAACGACGTGTCTACATTAAATGACGTACTCGGTGATTGGGGTAATAGAGATGGATTTTATTTAATGAAGTGAAGACTTTAGAGTATCGGAAAATAAAATAACATGTACACACGGAACTATTTGATTTCGGTAATACACAGTGTGAACACCTTAGTCTCTTTCATTGAATGATTAACATCTCTAAAACTAAAAGACTCGCTCAGACGTCCGACTCTTTTTAACGATACCAAATCTAATACTTTTCCTCCTTCAACCTTACTGATACTCTCTTTCTTTTTCTACAATTCGGAATTGACACATTAACTTCCCTCTTTGAACCTCTCTCCTATTTACCGACTAACCCTATAAATTCGACGGAACGAAAGGTACATTTAAAATTGTTTTAAGTAAATTTAATGTTCAGGAACCTCTCCTTCTTCTTTCTCCATTTCCTTGTAAGACTCTTTCTACCCTAAGTCCGTTTTGAGATTGTGTCGGTTGGTACAACTACGATGTATATTACCAAGTTCATTTGAGTACTAAAAAGAAACTTGAGAATTATAAACTCTCTGCTAGGGTCACCATTTCTTAGACGTTACGTCCTCGACGTCATTTACGTCCAAGGTAGAGACCTAGTCCTTCTAGAGGACCTCTTCCCGTACCGTTGGGTGAGGTCATAAGAACGGACCTCTTAGGGGTACCTGTCTCCTCGGACCACCCGATGTCAAGTACCCAATGGTTTCTCAACCTGTACTGACTCGTTTTTACGTATGGATCATACGAAAAATCATATGTTGAATTATCGAAAGTAGAATATTAATCCTGCATAGTCTTTGATAGGATTTACAATATACGTCACATATTAAATTATGACACTCCGGTCTTGAAAACGTATCATTTTTTGACTCCGTTGAATTATTCATGAGTTTTAGGTTTTGACCTAAATTTGAACACTAACCGTGTCACAGTTATTGAAATTTATGATTTATTATGACTCGGAGTATCATATAGTGATCAACGATCCAACAATGTGACTTAATTATAAAACACAAATATTTTTTGGACGAATTTTCAACTATAAATTTAATTAAGAATAAAGTCCAGTCTAGTATTCCCTTTAAATCCGGAAGTATAGTCTTGTAAAACAACAATTTTCGTCTTATAACCCAATCTTACCCACTGTCCAAACTGAGTCTTATATATAACAGAAATAATTTTAAAATTGAAGTCGAAGTTGTTTATTTTGTATAAGTGGGAGTATAACAGTAGTTATTCTTCTGTATCATTCATCACTTTTGATTCAGTATTAAATGACAAGTCGTGTTTATTCTCTGGAAGTCGTTCTGGTAGTAAAAGGACTTTTGACTGACAGTTATGAGTGACTCTTCAGTATTATAAACTGACAAATTACGTCACTCTCTTGTCAACCACCGTTTGAGACTTTGTCCTTTATCCGTATGTAATAGAAGAAGCAAAATATCAACAGTGTGTGAATTGATAAAAGCTCTTTATTTTCTATTCTCTTCTTATATGGGTGTCTGTTTTCTTTAGTTAAGTTCTTACGTTACTTCGTTTATCTTTCTTTCGTTTTGTTAACTATCCTTGATTTGTCTGACAAAACCAGAGGTCCTGGTTTCATTAGTTTTTCTTTTATCGAGTCGACTCTTGTCCCTGGGGTGTTCTTTGACTCGGTCTTGACGGAAAGTCACAAAATCACAGAGTACACCTCCACACCCAGTTGTCAGCAGACGGTGTCCCTGTCCCCGAGACCTATGTCGTCTGGACCCTCTGTGTCATACACCGTATTTAGGAGAACCTCCTCCAACGGTAATTGGGGTGGTCCCTCGGTGACTCGTCTTCTGGGGTTTTGACCTCTTGTTAATATTGTTTCTTCAAGAACGTGATAATGATTTCAAGTTCCTGGGTGTTTTCTTAAGGGTTGCACTCCTAGACCGTTTCCCTGACTCTTGGAAATCTCTTAAACTGAAACCTCCGGTCAGCCTAAACTAATGTCCCGTAGATATCCTGACCCCTTTGTCTGAGAACCTCCCGTGTTTGTTTTGGAACACGTATGGTCCTGGATTCTCTTACCTTGTGACTAGGGGTGTTCTCTAACTGAGTTTGTACGGACACTCACAGGTCCTTAGAGACCGTATCCACACCCAACTGTCACGGATGGTGTCCTAGTCCCCGTGACTAATGTGGACACGACCGTAAGGGTGGTAATGGGGATGGTGTCAAACCGGAGTCCTGTTTGTTGTCCCTCCCTTGTCAGGGTGGGTATTTGTCTTTTAACCTAATTTCTAAATGACTCGAACCAGAATGTTTAGTCTTGTTCTGGGTCTAAGTGGGTATCGTTCAGGGAGGATGGTCCTTCAAAAGTGTTCGGAGACCGAGAATAGGTAATCAAGTCAAGTAAAATCAGTGAGTCAGTACAGACTGAAAACTGGGGTACTTGAAGTCAGAAGGTCCGGAGGGACTGGTAGTGGTTGAGGACCTCGAATGAGTGTAAGTACAGGTAAATCAGTCACTACGGTAGGTTGATAGAGTGGAGACAACTGGTGAAGGGGAAGGTGGAAGTTAGAGAGGTTCGTAGTCCCAGAAGAGTTTACTCAGACAAGAGTAGTCCATCGGTTTCATAACCTCAAAGTCGAAATCGTAGTCAGACAAGTTACTTATAAATCCTGACTAAAGGAAATCCTACCTGACCAACCTACAGAAACGTCAGGTTTCCTGAAAGTTCTCAGAAGAGGTTGTGATGTCAAGTTTTCGTAGTTAAGAAACCACGAATCTAAAGAAATATCAGGTTGAGAGTTTAGGTATGTACTGATGACCATTTTGTATCAACCTCATCTACCTGGAAACAACAGTTTTCATTACCGACGAAAAATTATACGACAGATCTAACCAGTATCGAAAAGGAGGTTCCTCGTTGGTAGAAAATTAAAGTACCGATTTCAGTAGTAGACGTCCCTAAAAACTCGGGTGTTTTATTTCAGACAGTGACAAAGGTGACAAAGGGGTAGATAAACGGTACTTTAATATCCTGGTTTACGGTACTAGAGTCAAAAGACTTACAACTCAAAATTCGGTTGATAAAGTGAGAAAAAAAAAAAAAAAAGTCAAAGAAGTTATCCGAAAAATCAAGAAGAAGTGAAAGACTATATTTCCACCACAGTGGACGGATGGACTCCAACAACTATAATGAGGACCGTCAGAACTAAGGTCGAACACGACGTAGGCTAGACCGTAAAGAATACTACATGAGACGTATATTTAATTTCTTTGTCCCACTGTTATATCTCGGACCTGTATGAGGAAAGAGTTAAACCTTGGTTAGACAACAAGGTATATGTCAAGATTTTCAACGAAGAACTGGACGTATGTCTAAAGAGTTCTCCGTTCAGTCCATTAGACCATAAGGCAAGAGAAAGTCTTAAAAGGTGTCAAACATCACTAGGTGTATCAGTTTCCGAAACCACCTCAGTTATTTCGTCTTCATCTACAAAAAAGTCCTTAAGACAATGTAAAGACTACTAGGTTACCTACAATTGTTAAACTAGAGACCAAGGAGACGGAAAAGATATAGGTCGAACTTATAGACCTTTGAATACCAAGTGTATGATAACTTTGGACCGATCCTCTTAAAACTCGTAAAGAAACGATCGTACACTCTACTCACGTCAACGCACCATCAAACTTGTAAGAAACCGTAACGGGAAGAAACCCTAACCTTACTTTTGAAAGGTCAGGGTAACGGTGACGACTCAAGGTTTAAACTACCGTATAACTCACGTCGTAAATGTGTTGTAGTAGAAAATCCTTAACTTTATTGAGTTGACCTTAAAGTAGTGGAGGTGACCGAAACGAGGATCACTACAAAGTATTCCGGGTGAACTGAAGTGTAAGGTCCTACAGACCGAGATCCACTCCCTAGTGTGGTACTACCAATAGACCTAGTAAATTTTTTTTTTAACATCAAGAAGACATATAAGAACGGTGAAGAGAATTATAGAAGACGAAGACACTCAAGGTATAGTAAAGACAAGAAATAACACGGGTCAAACGTACTTTACAAGGGAATGATATAGATTAAAAAAACTTCTCTAGAGATCAGAAAGAGTAAGATAATAAAAGAAGATAAAGAAACGTAACTAGTGACTTCTTTCGAAAGAATGGAGGAGAACGACATGAAACCTTGAGACGTAAGCTTACCCATATAGACAGGAAAAGAGGAAACCGAAAGTGAAGAGAAGAAAAGATTCGATAAACATTCCGGAGGCGTCCGGAAAAACGTAAATAAAAAGAAACCCTATCAGAACTAGTGACGGAGAACATGTTACAGAGTTTGAAGACAGGTATCAAGAAGTTAGTGAGATAGTATAGATTAGGACCCTGAGATAAACAGTGAAGGTAACATATTAGCATTCCCTAAGCTAAATCCAGTATGTAATTACCAGATCACCAAAAGGAATGAAAGAAGTTAAATTCAGACTTAAACAGTTATTCCTCAAGTACTAAACTCGGCGTCAGTCGAGGACCGGAACAAAAACGACTGACATATCTCGAAGAGGTAGAAACCAACGTTTCTCATATTAGTTAGACTAAAGCCACAGCTGGTAGACCACTACAGGTACACATCTCAGAAGAGAACACAACAACCTTCTCCCACAAACGATACCGGTCACCCGAGAGAACCGTTTTGAGACAATCGGAAATGGGAGGAAACAAAACATGAGGTTCCGGTTTAAACGGACAATGCGGTCCATAGAGAACTGAAGGATGAAAACGTAAGATCAGGGGATATTACTTTTCCTATATAAAACCCCACAATCAAGATCTTCTAGAACATCAAGAACTATCTTGGTAAGTTGAAGTCGCAGAAGTCGTAATGACAAGTATCGTATTTGATCTTAATGACACTATGACGTACCTTTGTCTCTAGTAAAACAGCAAAAACTCTAACGTAAGTTCATGAACCTGAGAAAACAAGTAATACTACCGATGAGGTAAAGTAGATTCCCTAAGAACGGGTGTCATCATCTATATTACCAGTAGACTAAAAAAAAAATTTAAAAATAAATAAATAAATAAAAAATTTAAAATTTTAGAAATTAAGAATGTACGCAAGGGTTTGTACTTGGGGGGAGGGTGGAGGGAGGGGTGTTGTAGGGAGACCCAGTAGGGGCACGTGGTCGAGGTTCGTACGACATAGGACGTAGTCTGTATCTGACCGCTAAGTTAAGAATGTACTATCATATGTACAATCTTACAGTAAGAGGGTTTAGTAGGGTGGGAGAGGGAGGGAGACTCAGGTTTTCAGGTAATATGTGTAGACACAGAGAAAGGGACAGAACGTATGTCCCAG